>CM041782.1:178585086-178608347 GCA_023374045.1 Limonium bicolor | reverse complement strand
CTGGCCAATTTAGCCAGCGTATCGGCCTCTATGTTTTCTGCTCGGGGAAGATGTCTTAATTCACATCTCTGAAAGTTCGCCTTTGTCTCTTGGACTTTGGCCAAGTATTTCCCAAGCTTCTCCTCCTTGACTTCGTAAATGTTATCGTTCTGTCGTGCCACTAGCATTGAATCTGAGTATATTTCCAATTCTGCATAACAAACAAAGAGGTAAGCCCCATTTTCCCCTTTTGGAGGTATGTAAAAATTTCTAAGGACACAAACGAGAACTACTGTCTTATTATAAGAAAAAACCTGTTGCCCCTAAGGCAGTGGCGACCTCCAAACCCTGTATGAGAGCTTCATATTCTGCTTCATTATTTGTTACCTCAAAGTCTAGCCGGAACGCAAAGTTAAGAGTTCTTCCATCCGGCGTTTGGACCACTATTCCGGCTCCCGCTCCAGTCTTACATCGAGCTCCATCAACTAAGACAACGTATGGGTTGGTGAACTCTCTTTGTTTTTGGGCAAAGGTTGTTTCGGTTATAAAGTCCGCCAAAGCCTGCGCTTTTATGGCTGTTCGGGGAAGAAAGTGGATTTCGTACTGGGTGAGCTCGACAGTCCAACTGACCATTCGCCCGGATGCATTTGGGTTGTTTGCTATCTGTTTTAGTGGCCAATTCGTTCTAACGAATACCCGGTGTGACTGAAAATAAGGTCGAAGCTTACGAGATGCAACGACTAATGCGAACAATATTTTTTCGATGTTGGTGTACCGGCTTTCTGCTGGAGTTAGGATTTTTCCGGTGTAATATACTGGTATCTCTTTTCTCTCCTCCTCCATTATTAGCACAGCCGCTACCGCCCAATCCGTAGCGGACAGATAGAGATACAAGTCTTGACCGGGCGCCGGAACACCCAGTTTTGGCAATTCTTTGAGCATCTCTTTGATCCTTTCAAAGGCGTCCACACACTCTTGACTCCACTGGAATTTCTTGTTTTTTCGTAAAATACTGAAGAATGGAATTGACTTTTCTTGGAGTTTTGAACAGAATCTTGCTAAAGCCGTGAGTCTTCCGTTCAATGCTTGCACATCTTTAATGTTCCTTGGTGGCGATAGATCGAGGATTGCTTGGGTTTTTTCGGGATCCACCTCAATTCCCCTTTGCCCAACGATAAAGCCCAAGAACTTTCCTTTTGTAACTCCAAATACACACTTTTCCGGATTCAGCTTGATTTGGAATCTGTCTAAGGTATCAAAGGTTTCTCTTAGATCTTCCATATGCTGTACCCAGGAATTACTCCTTACAACAATATCATCAACATATGCCTCTACATTCCGAGTCAACTGTTGTTTGAACACTTTGTCTATCATTCTTTGGAAGGTTGCACCTGCATTTTTTAATCCAAAAGGCATCACCTTGTAACAAAAGGTTCCGGCCGAGGTAATGAAAGATGTTTTTTCCGAATCATCTTCATTCATCCTTATTTGATTATATCCTGAGAACGCATCCAAGAAACTTAAGACAGAACTTTGAGCCGTTGAAGCAACCAACCTATCTATTGATGGTAATGGATAAAAGTCTTTAGGGCATGCTTTGTTTAGATCTGTGAAGTCCACACACATTCTCCATTTACCATTAGATTTTCTAACCATTACAACGTTGGCTAACCACTTGGGATAAGACACCTCTCTGATGAATCCGGCTTTAAGCAGTTTTTGCACCTCAACGCGTGCTGCAAGGTCCCTTTCCTCTCCTATTATTCTTCTTCTTTGCCGGATGGCTGGGTGCTTCGGATCCACTCGTAGGTCATGCTGGATAACGCTTGGGTCTACTCCTGGCATTTCGTCCGTACTCCAGGCGAAAGTTGTCCTTCTTTTTTCCAGGAATCTCATCAGGTGAGTTTGTTCCCCACTGCCGAATGCATTTCCTATTTTAAAAAATTTAGAAGGGTCAGTTTTTAAGTATACCTCTCTTGGTGACTCTTTAGAGGTTCCACAGTCTCCTGTTCTTTGATCCGGCTGGCGGGAAAGGGAGCTTTCCTTTGAATTCCTTGTCCGACCCCACTGTTTTGACCATCCCTTCTTCCGGCATTCCCTCCATGATGCGGACTTCACATACTCGAGCCATCTTTTGACTCCCCTTTATGGTTACCACCTTTCCAGCCTTGGTTAGATACTTCATCTTTAGGTGGTGAGTGCTGCATATTGCTTTGAAAGCATTAATCCCTGGTCGACCGAGATACATATTGTATCCGGAAAGTCCTGGTACAATGAAGGCTGTGAGCTTTTCAGTTCTTCGTTCATCTCCCAACCCTAATGTCATGGTGAAGTCTATGCTCCCTGAAGACTTGGTAGAAACGCCCCCAACAAAGCCTCCGAGGACCGCCGAATATGGTTTAATCTTACTTTCTGGAATTTCCAATTTTTTAACTGCCTCGGCAGATATGACATTCGCTCCAGCCCCGCTATCTATCAAGATCCCTTCCATCATCCTGTCATTCACTTGAGCCCGAATGACCAGTGGATCATTGTGAGGATATAACACCCCTTCTTCGTCTTCATCTGTAAAGAAAATCTGGGGAAGATTCTCTCGTTTGGCGATTTTTCTTTCCGGTAGTTCCTGATGTACCGCATGAATATGTCTTTTCCTTTCGTTTGGGGTCAACGGTCCTACCTCCGAAAAGAGACCTGAGAATTTACTTAAGAGAAAAAGTTTATTAGATTTCTATTTTTTCCGAAAGGGAATCACCGGAAAATTTTTACAATATTTGCCTGTTCTGACAGGAAGAGAAAAAAGACCGATTACACAGACCGATTACACAGCTCTTGTCTTATTACCGACATGACTGGTCTTACCTAATACTAGGGAAACAAAAACTTCTCCATCTTCTTACAAACCTGAGATCATACCGACTGATTTGCCGTGGTTTAGCTCAGGGTGGATCTCTTCTTCCTGGTGATTTCGAGATTGATTTTGCCTGCCGTACTGCTTCTGCTGGCCTGCCGCCTGCTTTCCCTTGCTCTTCTTTTCTTCCTCGATGACTCTTAACTCTTTGGCCAGAGTGGCACAATTTGCGGTTCTGTGACTTTTGCAGCCATGATATTCGCAGAAGGCTACCGGAATCTCCCCTGGATAAGGCTTCTTTGGTGGGGGTAGATATCCTTCTTTGACCGCCGCCGCATACCTGCCCGGATCAATCTGAACAGCGACCCTGGCGTTCTGAAACTGAGGTCCCTGGGATGGAGTCTTGTAGTAAGGCTTGTATCTTGAGCCTCCCCCGGATGAACTCCCTGATACGCTGCCAGATGAGCCATTCCCATTCTGCCCCCCTTTTTTATCGTTAACCGCCTTGAAGCTGTTTGCCAAATCTCTGGCCTTATTTTCCGCCACTTCTGACTTTAGAAACTCATGAATCATTTCAGCCAGCTCTCCATGGGTTTTTGGGGCTTTCGTTGCGATCTTCCCGGCAAGTCTTGGTTGTGCTAGCCCGTTCCCGAAAGCCTTGATTAGAATCTTCTCATCAATGTCGTCAATTTCGGCTACCTGCTTATGGAACCTTTCACTGAATTCCTTCACCGTCTCCCCCTTTCGCTGTTTGAGATCCATTAGTTCTATTGTTTCTTTCTTGATCTTTTTGCTTGCAGCAAAATATTGCTGGAACTCCTCAGTCAATTGCTTAAAGCTTGAGATCGACTGCGGGGGTCTTGTTGAGATCCAGCCGAGTGCCCTCTTGGATAATGTTCCCGGAAACAGATTGCAAAGAGCGAGAGAACTTATCCCCTGCGTATTCATTGCGAACATAAATTTTTTAACGTGAAGAGCAGGGTCGCCCGTTCCATCGTACTTCTCCACCGTTGGCGCAACGAAGTGGGGAGGAAGTTTCGCCTTCCTGATTCTCTCGGAGAAGGGATAAAGTGTCATGTCAATCGAATCATCCTCCTCGATCTCTTCGCTGACGATCAGAGTTTTCTCTAGCTGCTCTTTTTTCCGGCTGTTGCTCGCTTCGGAGCCGCGGTTCTTGAGCGATTCAAGCGCCTCGGTCATGTCCTCCCATTTCTTCTGGTATTCCACATCTCGCTGCATCAGTTCCTGCTGCAAGACTTCATTCCCTTCCACTATCCTTTCATCAATGGTCCTGACTAAGCTCTTTAGCATTTCTTCCAACGCTTGCTTGGAGATCGTGTCTCCAGCCTCCGCTCTGTTATCTTCAGTCACTCTCACATTGTTGATCTCGCCATCAGGTCGGGGTGTCTTTCTTGTTCTTGGGGCCATTCTTCCACGCGCACGCTCCTCGCTTACTACGCTGCAAAAGGCACAACCTCAAAGTTTCAGGATTTCATTGTTTCGTTCATCATCAAACTACCTCCGGTGGACTCGTGGTTGCTAAGAAAGATCTTGAGCCATTCGTTTCCCACAGACGGCGCCAAAATGAAATGGAGAATTCCTAAATTCCCTAGCCTTCTACCCTAATCCCTAGTCAGATTCCAATTCTTCCTGTACCTCGTCGAATTACCTTGTTACTGTGTGACCGAGCCTAAGAGAGAGTGAGAGAGAGTCGTGAGGACAGGGACAATGCAACAGTATGTAGCCTCGAATGTTAATTGTCCTTTATTGTGGGATTAAACCCCTATTTATAGTGTTTTTGCTGCTAGATCGAGAGTTGCCAGCCTGTCTTTCTTTTTAATTGCCAGGCTGGCATTTACATAAGCAAGATATTTGACTACCCATCCGGCCGGGTCACATTTGATCCGGCGATACTCCTTATTCTAAGCTATTTCTTCCAGTCACATGAGACCGGATGCTTTATCTTTCCTTATCCTTGTACTTTTTCCCTCTTCACCATGCTGATACATTGCTACTTACCCAACTAACCCATAAGTAGGTCTGTCAGGCCACAAGCTCCTATCGGAGTGCGGTCGTCCCACATTACAGTTGGTACACGCACAAGTCCGTCACACGCCTAGGTGAAGTATTCTGTTGTCAACTCCCCTTATATTGTTCCCGTGACAATATGCATTCTGTGCTCCCGAACTTAATCAGGGAAAGTCTATCCACTGTTGTATTACCATGAACTCAATCCATCCCTCGGGTTGTTACCCTTGGGTTTATCGTTCCCTTTCCGGTTATTCAAAAGTAAACACTGGGTATAACTACCTACCGTTGGCACTGAGCCGTGTAGGTCCTCTGGTTTGGTTCTTAAAAGAAGGTATAAAAAGTGTGGTTTGAAAGAAAATCTGGTTTTGAAAGAAAAGAGTTTGGAAAATCTGAGTTTGAAAGAAAAATTTTCGTGGTTTCACAACGTCTTCTTGCCTTAACCAAATCTAGCTTCTTGCTGACTGTGTACTTCTAATTACAAAGGTTAGGCTGTTAAGCCCTTCCATGGTTATAATGATCTCACTTAAGCTTCGTGGTACTTTACAAGTACTTTATAGTTGTTAAACTTCCCCGAACAGCCCTGTTATAGCAGCACTTGTCATGGCAAGTGCGCCGTGCGGACTGGCTATCGGTTTAACACTTCCGGTTGTGGTATTGTTTTTACCGCACTGTCATCAGTGGCCTTGTTGGCCCTCACTTGATCCTGACATTCTTGACAATTAACCCTCTGGGCGACTTCTCACTGTATTCACATGATAATTATTAACTGGGTATCTTCCCATTCGGAGTCCCCTTTTTACTCAGTTATAGTTTCCTCTTCGTAGCCCGTTCCACGCATTTGTCGTGGTCACTGAGACTTGTCTCTGTTTGGGCACTACGTTATGGTTTCCTTATCGGTGTATACCGTTGGTGTATCATTTAACAACTGTGGTTCGTAGACCTTGTCTCGGGTTCCATTAATCCATTTCTTGCCTGTTGCACGTCGGTGCGTTGCAAGCTGGATATTCTCGACTGCTCGGCATGTCGACCCAGGTTGCAGAATTCTATTCTTCTATACACTGATTCTTTCACTCTTCGCTATGAAATGCGGTTAACATTGTTTAGATGGGAACCGTCTCCGGGATTCCCAGTTTTCGGGATCTACCGTATGACAGGTTCTCCGTACCTTTAGAGGTGTTTAATACAGCCAGATCGGGTATATCCCGCAGTAAGTAGAGGACTTCCATCTCTCTGGCGTTGTTTCCCAAGTTATAAACCGGGATTGTGGGGCGGTTGGACACTGTAGGTTTCCAGTACACACCGTTACTCCTAACTAGGTATCTCTCACGCTATCATCAACCCTTAACCCAAGGTACTAAAATCTAACTCGGTACTTCCTAAGCTCGGTAATTCATCATCAGAGTGATACTCGCTCTGATACCACTTTTTGTAACACCCATCCAACACTTACGCACTTAATAACAAACTGCAGCGGAAAACAAGTTTCATCACATTACTTAACTCGTTGGTGTTACACGCCGTTAACCACCCACGTGGCTAACAAGGCTATTACATATACATTGTACTGGTCTGATGGACTAGATTCCCGAGCGACTACACATTACTGACCCTTCCATTAACAATAGAAACAACATACACCTTCCAACTGTACCGAGTATTCACAAACTAATGCCGATAACAATTTCGGTCTTACTACACCTACTGTATATATACAACTTAAATGGGTTACAACGACTACCCCGTCCTACTCTCGAACGGCTTCCAGCTCCTTGTACCTGAAATAGAAAAAGAAGAGAAAGGGTGGCCCCCAAGGGGCTCAGCACCTTTGCTGGTATGGTAATCCCGCAGCCGCATGCTACCGGGCCACGCACAACTAATTGTCGTCTTAGCATGCGGTTGATTTTATTTGAATCATGCATGTAAACTTAAACACACAACATTCCACCTCAATGGCTCAACAACAGATAACACATCCTTACTTGATAGGTCACTCATTGTGACCATTACCCCTAGAGTGTTTCTCCTCTAATGGAGCTACTTCCTTAATAGGCGACACTTACCCATTAATCGGGTTATCCTTAAACGCCTCTTATCACAAACTGAGGTTCATATCCATGATCCACATACTCCACATTTTACAACATATAACATACATCACATAGCAACACATAACAGCACCTTTCACATTTCAACGTGCACATAATAACATCGCAATAGAAATTGCATTACATCAACAACACATAACATAACGGGAGCGGTTCTCTTAGGAACCGACCCAAACATTGTTAATTCACTGGTGAGCCTAGAGAATGATGTCACCCTCATGATAAGCTCGTTATACAACACTCATTACCGTCCTAATAGTCGGACGAGTAACTTAAGTTAAGATGGTTCGGGTTTGGTGACCCGAACACACCACACAAACACATGTTCCCCCTAAACCGATCATAAGTCAGAATAGCTAAGCTTTGGAGTAAGCTAATGGGAGATCATAACCCGTGAGGGAAACAACCATAAGAGAGAGAAGGGTAAGGCTAAAAAGGATACCCACTCCCAAACAACGCGCGACCGGCCTAACCGGATTCCTCACCCCTGTTAGTACATACTCACTTTTGAATACTAGTTAGAACCCCAATATGGAGTCTATCACATCCACACATCATACAGTATTACAACTGGGTTACACATACGAGGGAGGTCCCTACATACACACACAAATATCACACAATTAACACACGCATAGCCGTGGTTAGAACGTCCCATGGTTCGGGTCGTTTAATCTGAATACCGAACTCTCATGTGATCCTAGACTCAGTTAACTAAGGTTAACACTTCCGAGGTTAAATGGTATCGGAGTTGAACACGCCACATAAATGAATTACTGTAAACTCATTACATGTTTTATCTTACAACGTGGCAACATACAGAAAAACACATTGACATACAAGCCGGTGTAATCCGGTAGGACACAGGTTGCAAGAAAACCATACCTGTCACCGGAGTCCACTCTATCATGTCCACTTATGTTCCTCGAGCAATTCTCGAACAACTGATAACATTACATGTACTTTTATTAACATCGGGGTGCATGATTGTTTAAAGTCTAATACTCATAACTTATCCCCGTTAACTTAGTTAAATAACTTCACATTTTAACTTGTTTTACTTTTACATTTAATACAACTTTTGCCCCACTAAATTGTCATTATAACTCACTAGGGTTTACTACTTGAACCACACTTAGTTTGTTTTTTTTTTACATATTTTGGGCCGTCCGACCCACCGTCCGACCCACAACTGGGTCGGACCATTCCAGAGACTTTTCCGTCTTTTAAATCCTCCTGTCCGACCCAAGACCTCTGGGTCGGACCATTCCAGAAACTCCAACGGGTGACTAAACAGAGCTGTCCGACCCACCCTGGGTCGGACCTCTGGGTCGGACAACATCAGAATTTGTCCAAAACTTGTCAAACTTTCTCCAAACTTTTCCTCAAGCCTCCTAATGTGTTCTAACATCATTTGGCACATCAAACATACCTTTAGCCATGTACTAAACTCTTTAAATCACACACCAAAACCATCTTATCATTCACAAATTTCTTACAAAATTCCTAGCACTTGGAATGTTTTCTTCTTAAGATTTCTAAGTGGTATTTCACCTATAATGACCACTATACCAAGGTATTTCCTCTACACCTTAACTTCATCTCTCAAACTTCTTTTCTTACTAACTAAATCTCCTTTTTCACATCTTTCCTAAACATCATTTATTCTTTGTATATCAACATTACCTAAACCTTAAACAAACTTCTCAAAGACTTTAATACATTCTCAAAAACACACATTGAATTCCTAGAACTTCCAAGGTAATACCTAAATCCTTGTATCACTCTAAATCACCTTAATACATGCTTTCTTCCCTAGTAAAACACTTGTTCACCTTTAACACTTCCTAGTTCACCAAAACTTATTTAAAACACTTAGAACTTCTTATACATTTTCCAAATTTTGCCATAGCTTCTCTTGTATATTCTCACATTCAAACACTTAGGTTTTTACCTTATTTCATTCAAGAACACCTAAATCCATCAAGAGTATTCTCACACACAACACTTCACCAAATTTACACTACATCACAATATAGTGCATAAACTTAAATTGCTTGGCACTTAGGCCCTTAAATAACATGGCTCTTAGGCCCTTAACTTGCATAAACCTTAAACACTGAATTTCCCACATAAATAATGCCTTTGACCTGCAATTACATACAACAACACTATGCCCTTTAATAGTTTCCTTGAGAGCATTTTACTAGCTCATTTGCCATTGGCTCCTTAGGTATTTTATTAAGCAAATCAAGCTCATTTTTCCTAAGGCATTTAAACTACATTGAGATAGTTTGTTTACCTCTTTTCCTCTCAAACTTCTTTCTTGTTTCCTTGTACCGAAAATCAGCAAGGAGTTTGATCACTTGTCAACTTTCTATTCAATATACATATAAGGGTAATGAGCTTAAGAATTCACACTTAAACTCATATACAAACCCTAGTTTAACATAAGTGTTTTAATACACTAAAA
Source organism: Limonium bicolor (assembly GCA_023374045.1). Lineage (NCBI taxonomy): Eukaryota > Viridiplantae > Streptophyta > Magnoliopsida > Caryophyllales > Plumbaginaceae > Limonium > Limonium bicolor. The sequence goes on along the minus strand of CM041782.1, from coordinate 178,598,911 downwards.
TGATATTTACCTTTGAATTTGAAAGAGAACTTGGTTAAGTAGCAAGATAGGACTCCTCCTAGTCCTTTGAAGTTTGAATTAAGCTAAGAAGAGAGCAAGACAAAACACCATTGTGAGGTGAATTTTCAGACATGTACCAAAATGAGAGGAAACATGGTTTTTCTTTGATTTTCCTTACCTTGAAGCATAAGAGAATGACAAGGCATGAAAATATGAGCTCAAGCTCCTTCAATGGTGAATCTCCATGGCACCAAAATTGATTTCTTGAAGATTTAAAAAGAGGGAAATGAAGAGCTTGATCTAACTAAGACAAAGGTAGTCTTGAAATTGATTTTGGAGCATGGAATCATAAGTTACAAGTGAAAGAAGAAGAAGAATGAGATGGTGCTGTTGGAGAACGGTTTTAGAGTTGGGGAAGATGAAGAAACCGATGGAGAATGGAGGAAATGAACAAAGGAGGTGAGAGGTATGCCTTTGTTAAGATATTTACATATAAAGCAAATAGCACTTTACTTTACTCATTTTTCTTTTCTTAATTGATTTGTAAATGGTGATGACTCACCCTACAAAAACCGGCCCCCATTTAATAATAAGGGTGTTTTGGTCTTTGTTGACCATTTAACTTACTTATACACTTATGTTATAAACTTGCTTATTTTGTTACTATTCACTAAAAACAAGGCACATTCTTGTGAAATTTTGATTTCCCATCGATTTAGACCTCCAATGTGATACTAAGTAGTACACATGTTAATTAAAGAGTAATGATGGAAATTTGGCCATTCAAAACTCATTTACAAGATAATTTTTCGAAAATGTGCTTTAAGGCTCCTTAAAGCACATTTTGTGTTTTAACTTGTTTTCAAGCTTGGTTTTCTTTAGTAATTGGTTTAATATGTTCATTAACATATTTATAAGTATAGATATGACCTTTAGGTCTTATACAAATTTATCCCAAGCTTAGAGCACATTTTTGCTCTTATTGACTTTAAGGTATTCCTTGTGTTTGTTTGGTTTAATTTCTACCAAGGTTTCCTGAGGACTTAATTAGCCTTATTAAATCATAATTGAATATTATTAAGTCTTGGTAGGCTCTTTGGGTCCTAACCAAGTTCACTCCAAGCTTAGAGCATGTTTTTGCTCAAACTGTATCTTAGTGCGTTATTGCATTTTACTATGGTTTAAATTGTTCACTGATGTTTCTAAGGCACTTTTTAGCCTTTACATACCATAGTTTAAATGTTTAACAACATATCAAGGTTTGGGGTATTTCAGTTTTGGAGTATGTCGACCGTGTTATTACTGTATACTTACGAAGTTGTGAACTGTATTAGGCTGTGCACTCAGAATGGGAGGTATACTGGGTGTTTGTAATGAGGTAGAAGCCGGCAGAAGTGGCACTATCCTCACCGGTACCTTTCCAGTAAATGGTGTGGACGCATCGATCTTGTTCGACTCTGGAGCCTCACACACATTTGTCTCGTTTTCCTTTGCGAGGAGGCTGGGGTTAGACGGTGAAGAGATGCCTGACTTCCTAGTCACTCTCCCGTCGAAAGAGCGGAACAAGTGTACCCGCTATCACCGAGATGCTGTTGTGCGAATTAAAGATGAAGAGTTTCCGATCGACAAGATAGAGTTCGAGGGACTTGGATTCGATGTGATTGTCGGGATGAACTGGTTGGAGCGGTACAAGGGCAGAATCCTATGTGCCGAGCATCGTCTACTTCTTCGGAGTCCGTCTGGGGTTACTATGTCATACCGCCAGAGGCCCAGGGAGCCTTCGACTCAGATCATCACCGCCATGGCTATGTACCGTGAGTTACGACGAAAGAATGATGTGTACCTCTACTATGTTCAGGACATAGAGAGAGATCCAGAGTTTAGCCCGGATGTGCCGGTAGTGTCGGAGTTTCCTGATGTTTTTCCTAAGGAACTGCCGGGCATGCCGCCACCACGGGAAGTAGAGTTTGAGATTGAATTGGTGTCGGGAACCGGACCAATAGTAAAGGCGCCCTACCGTATGGCTCCAGCCGAGATGACAGAGCTCAAAGAGCAGCTGAGAGACCTACTCGACAAGGGATTTATACGCCCGAGCGTTTCACCATGGGGAGCGCCGGTCCTCTTCGTGAAGAAGAAGGACGGTAGTCTCTGCCTCTGTATCGATTATCGAGAGCTGAATGCAGTTACGGTGAAGAACCGTTATCCTTTACCACACATCAACGACTTATTTGATCAGTTGAGAGGAGCATCAGTATTCTCCAAGATCGACTTACGATCCGGTTACCACCAAATAGCTATCCGAGAGGGTGACATTGAGAAGACCGCTTTCAGAACCAGATACGGTCACTATGAGTTTACGGTTATACCATTTGGTTTGTCCAATGCACCAGCCAAGTTTATGGACTTAATGAACCGCTTGTTCCAAGATCAGTTGGACAAGTCAGTGGTAGTCTTCATCGATGATATACTTGTGTATTCGAAATCGAAGGGTGAGCACGAAAGCCACCTGAGAGAGGTGTTGCAAATGTTGAAAAAGAATCAGTTGTATGCTAAATTTTCTAAGTGTGAGTTTTGGTTGAAGCAAGTTTCCTTTCTTGGACATGTGATTTCTGAGGCCGGGATCGCTGTTGATCCGGCAAAGATAGATGCAGTGCGCACCTGGCCTAGGCCGAAGACAGTTACCGACATCCGGAGCTTCCTCGGTCTGGCAGGATATTATAGAAGGTTTGTGAAGGACTTCTCCAGTGTCTCGAAGCCGATGACTTCCTTAATGAAGAAGGATGCACCATTCGAGTGGACAGTCGACTGTGAGAGTTCTTTTCAGAGTCTCAAGGATGCTCTTACCTCTGCACCAATCCTGACTATACCAGACGGTTCAGATGGTTTCGAGGTCTATTGCGACGCATCAGGAAAAGGTATGGGATGTGTGTTGATGCAACACGGGAAGGTCGTAGCATACGCCTCCCGACAGCTGAAGAAGCATGAAGAGAACTACCCTACCCATGACTTAGAACTGGGTGCCATTGTCTTCGCCTTGAAGATATGGCGACATTATTTGTATGGGGTAAGCGTGACAATATATTCGGATCATAAAAGTTTGAAGTACTTGTTCACTCAGAAGGAGTTGAACATGAGACAAAGAAGGTGGGTCAAGTTTCTGAATGACTATAACATCAACCTGCAGTACAAAGAGGGTAAGGCAGATGTGGTAGCTGACACACTGAGTCGCCGAGCACACTCTCTCCATTCGCTAGTCTCTCATTCTAGCTTGGTTGAAGAGATGCAGAGTGCTCAGATGTCGGATCAGTATATGTTGGAAATCAGGCAGAAGCTTATTGATGGCACATTCGAGGGGTCAGAAGTATGACTTCTGACTCCATGATGATGATCTGATTAGGCTTAATGGCCGACTGTGTATTCCGAGGAGTAGCGCTGAGCTGAAGGAGCGCATACTGAGTGAATCCCGTTGTTCTACTACTTCGATTCACCCCGGAGCTTCAAAGATGTATAAAGGTATGAAAAGATATTTTTTGTGGACTGGAATGAAGAAAGATGTGAATGATTATGTGTTGAGGTGTCTCACTTGCCAGAAGGTCAAGTTTGAGCACCGACGGCCTGGTGGTATGGTGCAGCCAATGCCAATGCCTGAGTGGAAGTTCCATGACATTTCCATGGACTTCGTAGTAGGACTTCCGCCTACAAGGGGAGGCCTGAATATGATTTGGGTTGTTATTGACCGACGGACCAAAGTGGCCCGATTCATTCCGATGAAGGACACTTGGAAAGTGGCGAAGCTAGCAGAACTCTTTGACCGAGAGATTGTAAGACATCATGGGGTACCGAAAACGATTGTGTTTGACAGGGATACCAGATTCCTCTCGTGGTACTGGAAATCCATACGGGAAGCGCTAGGTACCGAGCTGAAGCTGAGTACGGCGTTCCACCCACAGACTGATGGTCAGAGTGAGCGCACCATTCAGACGCTTGAAGATATGTTGCGTGCATGTGCACTTGACTTTCAGACCAGCTGGATTGATAAGTTACATCTGGTTGAGTTTAGCTATAACAACAGTTACCATGCTTCGATCAAGATGTCTCCCTTCCAGGCTTTGTACGGTAGACCATGCCGTATGCCATTATGCTGGGATGAGTCGAGTGAGACGGTCATTATAGGACCAGAGTATCTGGAGCAAGTACAAGTAGAAGTACGCCAGATCCGGGCTAACATGAAGGCAGCTTAAGATAGGCAGAAAGCATACGCCGATGTGCGCAGACATGACCTGGAGTTCACCGTGGGCAACCAGGTATTCCTTAGAGTATCCCCCATGAAGGGAATCTTTCGTTTTGGCCAGAAAGGCAAGTTGAGCCCGAAATATGTGAGGCCTTATGTTGTGACGGAGCGGATAGGCCCGTAGCTTACAGGCTAGATTTACCTACTGAGCTGGGCAAGGTACATGATGTATTTCATGTGTCCCAGTTGAAGAAATATATGTCTCATCCGTCTCATGTACTTCAGCCCGAAAAGCTAACCTTAGAGCCGACCATGCGATCAGTGGAGACTCCCGTACGGATTCTGGACACTAAGACTCGAGACACTCGCCATAAGTCTGTGAGACTGGTGAAGGTCCTCTGGTCTAACCAGGACGTCGAGGAGGCCACCTGGGAGCTGGAAGATAAGATGAAGGCGAAGTACCCGTCATTGTTTACTTCTTAGTGTTTGTGTATATAGGGTACGGGGCGTACCCCTATTTTAAGGGGGGTAGAGCCGTTTCGGTTATGTGTGTACGACATGTATTGAAATACATCGTCTATGTTATGTTGTTATGTTACAAACCGTTGTGTCTGAATGATGTGATGTTGTTTGGACCTTGTGTCCGATGTTATGTAAGTATGTTGTTAATGTGGTTATGGAAGTATTGTTTCATAAGTAATTCCCGTGCTTTAATATTAAAGATATGTGGGAAGTGTGAACTTTGGGGACAAAGTTCTTTAAAGGGGGGTAGATTGAAATACCCCAAACCTTTATATGCTATTTAAATACAAAAATATGGTATAATAAGGCTAAAAAGTGCCTTAGAAACATTAGTGAACAATTTAAACCACAGTAACACAACTAAATACCTTAAAGTCAATATGGGCGAAAATGTGCTCTAAGCTTGGGATGATCTTGGTTAAGACTTGATAAGCTTACCAAGACCTTATTTACATGTTAATGAACATATTAAACCAATTACTAACGAAAACCAAGCTTGAAAACAAGTTAAAACACAAAATGTGCTTTAAGGAGTCTTAAAGCACATTTTTGAAATCAATTGTCTTGTAAATGGGTTTTGAATGGCTAAATGTCCATTATTACTCTTTAATTAACATGTGTACTACTTATTATCACATTAGGAAGTCTAAATCAATGGGAAATCAAAAGGTTCACAATTATGTGCCTTGTTTAGTGAATAGTAACCAAATTATGCTAGTTTATAACATAAGTCAATATAAATGATTTAATTGGTCAACAAAGAGCAAAACACCCCTAAGTACTAAAAGGGGGCCGGTTTTTATAAGGGTGAGTCATCCCCTTTGTTAGTTTAATAAGTAAGTAAAGTAATAAAGTAAGTTACTATTTACTTTTGGATAAATATCTTAAAATCTAGCTAGTTTCTTCTCATTCTTCATTCTCTTGCTTTCCACCGTCTCCAACCTCTCTTCTTCCTCTCATTCTCGGTTTTCTACAGCACCACACACACCACCATATTCAATCTCTTATATCTCCTAGCTCCATTTGCCGAATCAAATTCTAAGACCACCATTCTCTTAGTCTTGCCAAGCTCTTCAACTCTATCTTCTCAAATCTTCAAGACCACCATTTCGGAGCCATGGAGATCCACCATTGAAGGAGCTTGAGCTTATATTTTAATGCCTTGTTGATCACCTTTGCTTCAAGGTAAGGAAAAACCAATAAAAACAATATTCCCTCTCATTTTTGTCTTGACCAAAAACTACCTCTTCATGGTGTTTTCTCTTGCTTTGTTTTAGCTTCATTCTAATCTTCAAAGGGCTTGGTGGAGTCTTCTCTTACTACTTATTCAAACTCTCTTCCATTACCAAGGTAAAACAATCATCTTAATGTTTTAAGACAATATGTAAATTAGGGTTTATAAATGAGCTTAAGCATGAATCTTGAATGCTCATTGCCTTGCTTGTATATTGATTAGAAGGTTGACAAGAAATCAAGGGTCTTGCCAGTCTTTAATCAAAAAGAGCAAGGGAATTACAAGTGTGAAGTTTGAAAGGAAAAGAGGTAAATGAACTATCTCAATGTAGTTTAAATGCCTTAGGAAAAATGAGTTTGAATTGCTTAATAAATATCTAAGGAGCCAATGGTAAATGATGTAGTAAATTATCCTCAAGGATATTATTAAAGGACATATATGATGTTGAGCGTATTCACAGATCAAAGGCAATATATACATGTGGAAATTAAGTGTTTAAGGTATGCAATTTAAGGGCCTAAGAGCCATGTTATTTAAGGGCCTAAGTGCCAAGAAATTTAAATTATGCACTATATTGTGATATAGTGTAATTGGGTGAATTTTTGTGTATAAGAATGTTCTTGGTGGATTTAAGTGTTCTTGGATGTTTAATGGTTGAAACTATGTGATTCGGTGTAACAAGATGCTAGTAGAACCCATGTCAAAAATTGGGTAATGTGTAAGAAGCCTTGAGTGTTTTAAATGAGCTTTGGTGAACTATGAAGTGTTAAGAATGATTAAGTGTTTTACTAGAGAAAGAAACATGTATTAAGGTACTCTAGAAAGTAAAAAAGGACTTAGGCATTATCTTGGAGGATTTAAAATACAAATGAGTGTTTTGGGATGCAACAAGGCCATGGTGAGATTGTGTTTAGGATTTATACAAGTTTTGGTAAACAATGAGGAAATAAGGTGTATTAAGGAAGATGTGTAAACTTGTGGAGAAAATTCTAGAGGTGGCATAAAGGAGTTTTGGTTAGTGAGAAAAGATGCTTGGGAGATGATGTTATAGTGGTGAGAAAGCATTTTGGGATAGTTGTTATCATAGGTGGGAAACACCGCTTAGGAACTTAATGAAAAATATTACAAGCGTTGGTAAATTTTGTAAGAAATTGAGTAACAAGTTGGACAAGGAACTAAGTGAGTTTAAGGTGTTATTTTGGCATTAGAATATACCTAAGATCATTTAGGAAGTCTATACATATAATGGATGTGGAGAACCATTGCAACAAGACTTGAAAAATGTAATATGCAAATCTGTAGCATTGGTCCGGGACCTAGGTCTAGGGTAAGGTCCCGGACCATGCATTAAAAGGGGCCGAGAGTTCTTTCATTACCTTGGTCCGGGACTTAGGTCTTGTACTAAGACCCGGACCACCCCATGAATTACCCTCGAGGATTTCTAGCCAGTGTTGGTCCGGACTTAAGACCAGGATGAAGTCCCGGACCACTACATAAAATGCATCCGAGAGTTTTGTTAAGTGTAGGTCCGGGACCTTAGTTAAGGACCAAGTCCCGGACCACTTAAAAATCTTTGTTTAAGGTTATAAAATGGTGTCTAATGATGGGGATTAGTTAGTAATGATGTTATAAGGTTGTTTAAGACATGTTAGGTGTGTTATAATGACAATTTAAAAGGTGAAAAGTTATAACAAAGGGTGAAAATAAAATAAACTAGATATGTGAAGTAAGTTAACAACGGACTAGTACGTTAATTGACCGACGTTACTAAATGTGTATAGGATTCTTCAACGGTGGAAAACAAACGCAGCAGGGACCAAGGTATGGTTTTCTTGCAGTCTGTTGCCTACCGGTTTACACCGGCTTGTGTGTTGTTTGCTTTTCTGTGTGTTACAACTTTATAAGATTAAACCATGAAATAAGGTTATAGTCGTTATGTTATTGTGGTGTGTGTACCGATACCGGTAACCTCGAAATGCGTACTAATTGCTAGCTAACCAGTGTTAGGGTAACGCACGAGAACGGTATACGGTTATATCGTTTCCAACCTAAGGAACGTTCTAACCACGGCTACGTTTGAACTGGTTGTGGTTTGCATTATCGATTTATATCACTTCACCCTTATGTGTCTAACTAGACCTAAATACCGTTGTGGATTATTGTGTCAAGTCCTGACAATGGGGCTTCTAACAAGTGTACTGGGGGGTGAGAAATCCGGTTGTCCGGTCGCGCGTGTATGTATAAGAGTAGATATCTGCATCAGATTCGACTCTTTTTAAATGTTAAGGTTGTTCTCCATCTTGGCGTTCGATTTCCCGCTAGCTTCGTCCAAAGCTTACCTATTCTGACTGATGATCGGTCTAGGGGTGATGTAACGAGCTTGACATGAGGGTGAAACCATTCTCTAGGCTTATAATGTTGACTAACCATCTTGGTTCATTTTCTAAGTGAAGTGTTCTCACTATGTATGTGTTGTTGTGCTATGCAATATTTCTTGCTATGCCATATATGTGTTGTATGTTAAAAAAAATCAATGCCATGTTATCATGACAACTAGTTGCGCGTATCCCGGTAGCCGATGGGCTGCGCGTTAACCATACCAGCCAAGGGTTGCTGACCCCCTTTGGGGGCTCCATATTTATTCGTAGGATGAGGATCGAAGAAGCGGAATGGCTTTAGAGCTTATGCTAGGAAATACTTTTGGTACATTTTGGATATTGGGCCCAGGATGCGCCTGTGCTCCCGTGGCGTTGTTTTTGGTTCTGATGTTATTATAGTGACAGTATATTGACAGTGACAGTTGCAGTGGTAGTTGCAGTGATGGTTTGTAATTAAATACTCGGTATCGTTGATTATGTATTTATGGTTATTAGTTCTATGCTCGGGAGTCTGATCATCAGACCGGTACAATTGTAAGTATTCTGCCTAGTTAGCCACGTGGGTGGCTAACGGTGTGTAACACCAACCCGTTTAATTATTGTTCAGTTGTTTAATTCCACTGCGATTCCGGTTATTTGTTAAGTGTGTAGTAGGGGTGTTACATTTGGGGTATATATAGTAATTACCGAAAGTATAGGTTTCAAACAGAATTTAGAAGTCAAAGTTGACTATATAGGAGACTTTGACCAAGTTCAGGAATTTATGGAATTAAATACTAGCTTATAATAAGTTAAGTATGAAATTATAAAATATTTATAAATATTTGGGTTAAGTAGTGATTTCCGAAAATAATGGGCACCAAATGGAGTTTAGAACAAACCTTGGGTTATTAGGAATTTTTAGGAATTTATTTGGTTAAATTTGGAGTTAGTATGAATTATATAAGTATAAAATATGATATTTATATCATTGTTACATTTGGGTAACATATGGGGTAAAAACCGTAAATACTGAAAGTATAAGGTTAGGAATGATGTTTATAACCTTTTGGTATAATTTGGTAATTTTTGGAATTATATATGAGGTTTTATCAAGATATGTATAATATTAGTTTTAATGATATTAGAAACTATATGTTATAAAATGGGGTAATTTGGTGAATATAGAAAGTTAAGAGGTGGAAATTAAATTAGAATAGACCATGGGGTCTGTTCGGTTATTTTAAGAAATTATAACCATAGGTTATAATTATATTAAGGTTTAAAGGTTATAATATAAGGTATATATTATAAGTGCAACAAAGAAATAATATTTGGGGTGATTATGTAATTTCTGAAACTTAGGTGGAATTAATTAGAAACCGACAACCATATGGGTTGTTTGGTATTTTGTAACATTTTATAACTATAGGTTATAAAGGTTTTAATGATTTAAATATCATAAGATATGTTATATAACTCTAATGTAACATTATATTATTAATGTGGGGGTTTTGTAAATATTAAAGAATATAAATGTTGTTCGGTATTTATGAGTATTTTTGAATGAGAATTTATAATATGGTTTATAATGTTATAAGGGTTGTAACATTTATAACATAAGAAATACTCATTAAGGAAGAATGAACATATTATAAAGGATTACCATATAATATATGGTCCCATAATATATATATATAAATATATGTTATTGAGTGAGAAATACAATATGGTTCAATAACCATATAATGCCATAATTAAAATGATACGAGATAAGAAGAAAAAATTATAAACATTAGTTAAGGAAATTCTAATGTTATGTTGTTTATGGAATAACAAGGAGTTAAATAATTCAAAGTATTTTAAATATGGATTATAGAACATTACATTTGGAAAGACTAACCTTAGGAAAATAAATACTAAGGTGAGATGTATAATATATGGTCAAAATTATACACGCAATATAGTGATAAACTATATCATATGCAACGTATATTAATTACATGTGATAACGAATATTGAGTTAAGTATACTAATACACCACGACATAAACGTGCATGTAATATAACGTTAACTAATCCCGAGTTAAACCGAAAACCCGACAAACATTGTTAGTGAATGACGAGGAATGAACCGGGAGGGATTAGCGACGGTACGGGGTACCGTAGAGTAATATTGTTATACGGATACTAATTTGTAGTGTTATACGTATTATTAGACTGTTAGAGACGACACGAGGAGCATCGGACCTAGCTGATTCATACTCCACCGTTCTAAAATCGGGGTGAACGGTATGTTGTTATGTGTCTCTGATTGTCTCTAAGGACTTCCTCGGTTCAGACTTATGTGAGAAATCTGTGATAAGATTGTTTGCCTGAATGTGTGAATTAATATGCATGAACTGTATATTTAAGCTGCTTATTACTTACTGTTTTTGTGATAACAATATTGGTTCGTATATATGAACCTATATATAAAACGAACTAGCGGCTATGGTGTTATCTTATATGTGTAATATAAGGAACGTCAGAAAAACTTTGTAGCACTGGGATAATAAGATATGTAAATTATCCGAGACTTAATTACGGAGCACTGGCCATTTCTAAATGCCGCTCTCATATCTAACACTGGATCCCAAGTTTACATACTTCGGATTGGACTAGTGACCTTAGTCTGCTTTGTTAGAAAAATTGGTAATGCGATGCGATGGTATAGATGTAATAAAGCCAAGAGGATGTGGCTCTTGGTGCGCGCTGTGATCACAAAAACGATACCAGGATGTCCGCGTACGGGTCCGTAAGTACCAAGAAATTTCCCGTGAACTAGAATGATTTGTTGGTCGGAGACTCTACCGTTGGAGTGGCTACTGCGGTGGGTGACCTGCCATAACATATGGGTAATTTAGAGACACTCCGTTCTAACGACATTGTCACCAGGTATAACTGAACAATTATAACAAGCTTGTTGGCTCGTATATTGGTGAACAATATTGGACTCTTATGCCAAGGACGGGAATTAACACTCGTTTATTTTTCTCGTTGTTTCACCTTGTTGTTCACTGGTTATGCTGTGTGGAAGATATATTACGTGTACGGACTTATTTGTAAGACGGTATGGTGTTGTATTTCTTTTGGTATTATCTAAACTGCTATCCATCTCTTGTGATCACTACGGGAATACGTTTCGTATGTTGATTATCAGGTAACGCGTTACCACACGTATGGGCGAGTGGTAGTGGTAACACCATAGTACGACAGTCGGTTATTTACTGCTGTGATTTAATTATTAAGTACGACGTTTAAGAAATAATTAGGAGCCGAGTTGGTAGGGGTGTTACAAGAGGACTCCATTGACATTAGCCTATATCCGTTCCTAGAGAAGATCAGGAAGGCGAAGCTTCCTCCTGCTTCATCGCTCTAGTAGTCGAAAAGTATGATAGAATGGGAGATCCGGCCTCGCATGTCAAGAAGTTCATGTCACCATGAACACTAAGGGAATCAGTTCCCTAGCCCTGTGCAACCTCTTTCCTGGAACACTTACTAAGAGGACGTTATGCTGGATCTCATGAGGCCTCCCAATCCATCTCCAGTTTCAAACAACTTACAGAGGAATTTTAACAGTACTTCACGGCTAGTAAGAAGGCCCAAAGAGAAACAATTGAGCTAATGAACCTCAAGCAACGATAGGGAGAGTTAGTCAAAGAAACAAGCGGTTCCATAAGCAGATCATGGAGATCAACGACATGGATGAGAAGATCCTAATAAAAGCCTTCGGTAACGGACTGGCTCACCAGTGACTTGCCGGAAAGATAGCAACAAAGGCACCAAAAACACATGAAGAATTAGCTGAGATGCTCCATGAATTTCTAAAATTGGATATAGCTGAGAATAAGGCTAAAGAGTTGGTGAACAACTTCAAGGGCCCGACTGCGGCTGAAAAAAAAGAACAATTCTGGAGGAAATACTATAACCGGAAATTCCTCATCTGGAGATTCAAGGTACTAGCCCTACTACAAGTGTAACACCCTAACTCGTAATTTGCATTTAACGGTTATTAATAATGCCAAATTTAAATGAAATCAGTGGATAAATAAACCAAACTCTGATGTTACCACCGGTTAGTCACCCACGTGACTAACTAAGCCTTACTAACTCCAATGTAACCAATGTGCTAATGCTCTAAGCCTTAGGTTCTGGATCCGGTTACACCAAGAACTACTCCGACAGCCGCACCTACGTGTCCAGGAAATGTAACCAAGACCATCCCGGCATGGATTGCCAAGGGAGAGAAATCTGGTGCTACAACTGTCAGAAGCCCGGACACCGAGCCAACATGTGCCCAGAAAATGCCAAGCCCAAAGGGAACTTCCAAAACTACAAGCAGAGGGAAGGCAATGAGGTTGCATCTGGTGATGCACCAGCCCAGCAGGCGCCGCAGGGACAGGGATCCCGAGGTCCACAGAAGGGCACACCCCAGAGGCATCCCGCCTTGCACATTATTCATCGAGACGGGTCCGGTTCTAAGTCCGGCCTAGGTAATTAACTCAACCTTCAATCCTTGAGAAGCATGTCTAAGTATTGGAGTAACTGTTTGAGTGAATGCATGAGTAAATGAATTGAAGTATGTAATGAGCATGAAATGAAGTAGTTGAGATTAGTACTCACCGTAGATGAAATTTACAACCATAGGTAGTTTTAATATCTGCTACCCGATACCGTCAAACCCAAATCAAGAAGAGACCGCAATCACCAATCACTACTACACCAACGAGCAGTGTCAGGTCATCCGACCAGGTATGATTTTATTAAAGGGATACCTGACACCCGAAGCCTAGATTACAATCATCTGATGATGCAATGAGCTAGGAACGGGTCCAGGAGGATTTTATACACCCGAATTCCCCGGTGGAGCAAAGATGAAGCTGAAGATGATGTGCTTGGGAAAGGATTGGAATCCTTATACCAAGACATACCAAGAGACACGAACACAGGACGGAGCGACGCCACCGACAATACCCCCAGAATTCCAAACACTTGTTACACAAGCAGTAGAACTTGCACAACAATGTGAAAATGATCCGATCCCCGCAATTTAAGCGGTCCTTTGTATCATCAACTTCTATGAGAAGAAGGATGACTTGGGTTACACCAAGACAAGGACGAGACAGCGGAATCTCTTGAACAAGGAGTGCCCGTAGTGTCTTGGTCCATTGGTGATGACGCCGTATTTTTGTATAGCGAGCAGAAGCATGTGGACCGCGCAGAGAAATTGGTATTGAGATTGGGAGATGTCCTAATCATGGGTGGAAAATCTAGGATGCTGTATCACGGGATCAACAAGATCAAGCTGAATACGGCACCACCGGCAATAATCAATGCCACACACATGAAACCAGGACCTGAACCTTACCTTTAGAAAGTATTAAATTTGTAGTATCATGTAATGTATTAGTAACGTGTATTAGAGACACGGTATGTATGA